>OY987291.1:9059504-9079956 GCA_963920785.1 Sphagnum contortum | reverse complement strand
CTGAAAACCATATCCTAAAATTTCCCAGGCCCCAAAGTTGAGATCCCAAGTCCCGAAAACCATGTCCTGGGCAGTTTAGGGCGGGGAAGGGGTGGGGGGGGGCCAGGGAGGGTTTTTTTTTTTTTTTTTTTTTTCCCCGCCCTAAACTGCCCAGGACATGGTTTCGGGACTTGGGATCTCAACTTTGGGGCCTGGGAAATTTTAGGATATGGTTTTCAGGACATGGTTTTCAAGACTTGGGATCTCAATTTTGAGACCTGGATTTCACACAGGGGCTTCACAGTGGCCTTCGGCCACGGGCACCTACTAGTGACAAAGATGGCTCAAAATCCAATATATCCCTACCGTTCAGTACAAAAAATGTACAAAATCAACTCCAAGAAATCTCACTTGTAAAGGGCTTTCCAAAAATGCTAAGAGCATGCCTCAATTTCCCTAAATTTTTTGTTTTGATTTTGTTAAGTTTCTTTGACAAAATTATTTGATATTCAATAACTCCTGCAGCATAGGTCTAAAGTCTAAACATTACAAAACCACCTTGGTACATCCCCCCTACTCATCAAGTGTAGGACATTACAAAACCATCTCGGTCCACCCCTCCCTACTCACCCAGAGCTTTCCAACAATACCAATTGCACAGTGATGAGCATCGTAGCTTGATAGATCTCAACATGACAAACAAAGCAAAACAAACATTACCTTCATTAATAGATAGATGTCAAGTTCATTGTCAAAATCCATCCCTCATGTGGATAAGAGGCTTAACTGCATGATGGCTCTCTCCCTTATGGCAGGTTCAAACCAGCAACAATTAAAATAAGAAATGTTCCATGAAGTTCCCAAGAAATGAACTCATAGTGCACATCAACACCACATGAATATTCCTCAATCACAGTAACACCTGGTGAACATTCCTCAAGGTGACAACTACATTGTTCCATAGTCTCTCCATAATGGGCAGAGCCAGCAAAAAAAGCCACAACTGTGTAAGTGGTGGGACTGACCTACCCTCGAGTTCTTCCAAGGTAACCCCAATTCAAAGTCTTTTGATTTTGTTTCCTTGGACTGCACTGAAATTGAAAAAAACTGATGAGTATGCAACTACAACATAGATATAAATCTATATGAGATCTTATTGGCAATTCTGGACGCATGGAGATAGTCAAAATTGATTTGTTGCAAAGAACAAAACTCTTGAAGATGCAGGTACAGAAAGCTTTCAATTATCTGCAGATGATAAGATAGACTTCATTCAACAGAAACTTGAGAAACATCCATAAGTCTGTGCCCTTCCAGAACCAAAAAACAATTCATGGACTGCACTAACCAATCAGCAGATGGATGGATCATCAATTAACAACAAACTTCCCCATCCTAATAAATTAATAACTACCCATACTCTTCATGCTGAAAGATAAAACCTGTTCCTTCCTGACTTGTTTCATTGGAATCTGGATGTCTTGCAGTCCTGATCTCCAGTGCCTTTGTAAACCCCAGTTGCAAAGCTCACTTTATGGTCGTTGAACCTTATTTGGTATGACCCAAAATATGCCAGCAAAAAGAATAACTTCACATCTCTTAAAGCACTCATAGAAATTTCACCTTCTTATATCCATGAATGTCCCTCCTAGAAAAGAGCAGAAAGGGATCTTACGCCAACTCCTTGTAAGACTGGGAAATTTGGGAACCAGTTGAACAATTTGATCGATTTTTATAAGAACTTTCAGACATATCAATTCTGTACAAAAGCACCAGATGAAGAAATGTTAAGACATCTTAAAATCTGCATACTATCTCCCCAACTCTCCTCGATCTTGAAGCCTGGGAGCTCAAGTGCAGGAGGGTCAGGGAGTTTCCCCCAATCAAAACCTGTATTCTCTGGCTGCAGCAAATAACCTAGAGAAGGATTGTCAGTGTCAACAACCTCTACTAGATCATTGCCCACCTCTGCAAAAGCAGCCTGGCCCACTTGGACCCCTGGCACCAACATCAGGTCATAATTCAAGGGTTTCGTGTCAAGATGTGTGGGATTGGTGGGTTTTATTGAAGTAGGCAGCGGCAGAAACTTATCTTTACCACCACTGCTGCTTCCATATCCACTCTTTGGTGGGCTGTCTGTTGCATCATTAATTATGCTTCCTTCGCCACTGCTGGAAGAATTCCCTTTGATTTCAAGCTTTACTTCAAGAGTATCTTCCTTCTTCACCTCAGAAACCAGTGATGAAACTGGCCCTGTTAAGTTGGATGCTCTGCGGCCCCAACGTCTTGGCGGCTGTATCTGTGCATCATCAAGGAGCCATACAATGATGTTTGGAAAAACAGAGTTATCCATCCAATGACAAGATCTGCTAATGCTCTCAACCTCTACCATGCTTTAATACTGAGTCAAATCCCACAAATAATCAAGCATGTCTTTTGCACAGAAGGACATGGGGATCTTGCAGTTGTCTATTCATAACCACAGCTGGAGATGATGCTTAAGTGGTTCAACATTTCAAACCTCAACTAGTATATAAGTTGGAATTGAAGAGGCAAGCTTTGTGCTGCCAAGAATGATGATATTATATATGAATACCAGTGCAGATGAAGAAGGGGTGGGAATTGTTGGCGTGGAAGTTGTGGCTGCAGCACGAGAGCAAACTCCTTTGATAGAACGCCTGCCAGTATATTTGCTGCTGTAACTTGGCATAATGGCTGGATCATTCATGGAGTCATTTCGCAGAAAGGATGGTGTGGATTTCTGGCCACGTATAACCTGCAGTTCTCAACAATTCAAAATGCTATGCACTGTAGAGACACCCAAATGTGCTGATCAAAAGCATCCATGGAAATAAGAAGGAAACCAGCATATATAACTTACAAGCTTTTCCTCGGCATCTTTGTATAGAGTCAGCACATCTTTTTCTTTCAGTTCATAGAATTTGATAAACTCCCCTGCAGACAAAAACAACAGGGAACAAGGAGACTATAATAAATCTTGAGATAACTTCCATCCAACTCTGCAGGAAGAAATACTATGTATCAAGTGGGGTGAATATGGGTCCAGTCAGTGCAGACACTGACATACTGAAAACACTTCACAAAAACACTTCAAAGGTACAACCATTTATGTCAAGTCCAGCCAAACCAAAACAGACAAATAAGAATGAGTATGGTCATAACCTTGTGAACATCACTCACAAGGTTTCCAAGTGCTGGGTCTGAACTTCATACCTGTGCTCTCCAACACATACATTCGACTCTTGTTATTTGGCCACCATCTGTTGTCACAGAGGATGACATGCCACCACTATTTTTCATTATTCATCATCCTCGCAAGCTTCCACAAATGGTTCTTCAAGAGACAAAATCAATGCAAATGGGTTTTGTTTGATTGTCAATAAACTGAAATTGGATAGTGATTGATTCATTTGGAAAGGAACTGACCCCAACTTTTGAGCCCACTAATTTTGAGCAAAGAGAGTTCAACCTCTGTTATATTCACTGGAGGGAAGGAAGCTGGTGTCAAATAAAACTCAAGACAAACTAACAATTGATGGTGGCGGAATATATACTTGAATCGTAAACTCCAGTGTCTGTTAGAGTTGTAGTCCTCCATTTGAAGAAATTGGCCTTCCTTAGCATCCAGCTGTGGGAGCTTGCTTTCTGCATCTTTCTGTGAACTCAACACAGGACAGAGGAGTTGAGGATATAAAAGTCAAAGACAAAAAAAGGTTACAGGATCTTCAGAATTGCTGTTCTCTACTTTACCCTAGGTAACGGTTGTACCACTCTGTTCTTCATGAGTATGATAACAAAGAAATGCAAAGGAGTCTGCTGCCCTTGATGCAGGATCTGGCACAACATATCTTGACTAATCAGGACAATCCTGCGCACGATGACTGCATGAGAATTTGTTGAGTACACATATGAGACCATCTAGATGCATGCAAGCCAAAGTAGGAAAACAGAAAGAAAGGGACTGACCTTTGGGAGTATGATTCTTCCAAGCTCTCCCACATCTGTAATGGTTAGCTCCTTTCGAAGTAGAAATCTCAAAGGTTCTGTCCATGATCGACTCTGCACCACAAGCATCACACCACAGGCAGGCTCAGAGACTTCAATCAGAGATGATGACTGTGATCCCACTCTCCAGAGAGTGATATCATAAAGAACCTAGCTCCATGACTTCCTGGCTCCAAAAAATGTGGTATCTAAGATCTGAGTACTCTATTGTTTGTGAAGATTCTGTGTCTATGCTTGGCGTCTCTCCACCTTCAGAAGTCCAACTTTTGGCATACAAGCACCATTGCAAGGTGCTCAGAAGTTTAGCAGGAGATGCTGGGGCAAATCATATCGAACATGGTGTCTCATCTCAAACCTACTCTGATCAGAACTCGTGAATGTTCCAAACCGAATGTTGCAGCAAAAGTCTCTCTCTGCAGGGAAGTTGGTACTTGCAGCACATACACATACACTAGAGCAGCAGCACAGATCCTCCAGAAAAAAGAGTTAGTGATGTGTCCAAACCTTTCCTCTTACTTGGCTGGGTTTGGTGCTGAACACGGAATTTGCTGTTTGGCTGTAAGATGCCCAGGACATATGAGCAGGAGTGTTGTCAGGCCTACTCTCTGTAGGAGGCAACAATGACCCTTTCTCTCCATCTACACTACTACAACTCAAGGGCGATGGAGGTGCGCCAGCAGAATGCATATGTCGGCTGAGCACTTGATGCATATGTCGCCTCACTGAATCCTCATCAGTGTGCATTGGATCTGCTCTTGTACTGCAAACTGATGATGAGGTTTCCCTCACATTTCTCTCTTGACTCATCCAGCTCTTCATGGTTAATGAGACTGCATCACTGCCAAAACCAGAGGACATCATTGCACAAGATGCATTGGATCTTCTGGCAGCAGAGCCGTAGTTGATGATGGCTCTTGGACTTATGTCAGGAACACATGAGGAGCAGGAGCCTGCAACGGAAGAGGAGCAGCATTGGGAGGAGCCTATGACAGAGGAGGAGCATTGGGTTTCAAAGACAATGGAGGAGGAGGAGGAGGACAATGATGACTGTATTGTATGGGGTCCAGGAAGAATTGATTGTGTAGATGCTGTAGTCTGCAGTCTCATGGTGCCATTGTAAGAAGCAGCAACTGCAGCAGCAGGCAATCCACCACTTGTGGTCCTTGCCTCCACCAAAAGGGGCAACGAAGAAGCAGAAGAAACAGGAGGATAACTGAATGCAGATCTCTTGCAACTTGCCAACAGTTGTTGTTCTGGACAATATTGTGAAAAGCTTTGTAGTGGACAACCACCACCGATCTTCTTCCTCGATGGTGATGAGAAAGGAGGATCGACAACATACAACCCTTGATTCATATGCTGTGTGAAATTCTCCCACCGCTGATGCTGCTGCTGCTGCTCCCGGCTTCTTCTCACTAGTGCTAATGCCGTCTCGCAATCGGTAGCTGCTGCTGCTTTGTGGGGAGGAGGAGGAGAAATCGGGTGGTGGTCGGCCCCAGCTGCAGCAGGTGATATCCACCCATCACGACAGATGCTGCTCCTGCTGCAGCTTTTCTGCCGCTTCAGCTCTGGTGGCGAAGACGGAGGAGGAGCATTACTATCGTCATACCCATCAAGCTCCCTTGTATGAGCAATCCGAATTGAAGAAAACTCGTTGCTGCTTCTGCTGCTGCAACAATTATTCATCATCTGCGCTGCTAGCCATTGTTGCATATCCACCAAGAAATCGTCCGACAAGACAAGCAGCGGAGAAGAATTCTTCCCAGGCTGAGCCGGGCACGCTGCTGCTGCTGTTTTCAAGTGCCCCGACTCCAAACCCAACCCCAACTCCAAGTCCCCCGCCACTAGTACGCTTCCGTCTTCAGACGACCTCTTGGCACTGCTCCAACAAGAACCTCTCTTGTTTTCTACAGCACTCACGATCTTGCCGTCCACCACATCCATGATGCTTGATGTTGATGCTGTCGATCTTCTTCCTTCCGGAGTGCAACAAGATTTAGATAGATCTCTGTCCCTCCTCAAGCCTGAAAAAGTCGATATGTATGTATATATATTGCAAAACAACAACAAACAAAAACCAATGTTCCTCGTGCTCCTGCTCGTGGTGTTGCAGATCAAATAGAGACAAAACAATAGAAGAAACCCCAGCACTAAGAAGAAGTCGTGTCACTCAATGGGATGATGATGGCAATTCCTGGCTGCTCTGGTCCATCCGCGAATTGCTTGCTACCAGCCAGTAGCGGCATGCTGTATGTATCATGTGGTGTCGCTTCCTGCATTGAAACTCCAAGCACCCAAAGAAGAAAAACAACTTCCCAAACCGAACCACAGACAGCAAAAAAAAAAAAAAAAACACAAACACAGATCTATCGTCCCAAAAACAACCACAGATCTTCTTCACCACCACGGACTTTTGAAAAAACCACACAGATCAGTGGTGAACAACAAGAAGCATGGGATTTGACTACTAGTCTACTACTGATATTCCCGAATCGAAGAAGAAGACAAATGAATGAATCGGAGAGTGGAACAAGGGAAGGAAGAAGCTGCTTTGCTTTCAAGCCAGTTTTTTATCTGTTTTTCCCTCTCTACAAGTAGTGTAACCGAGTTTAAAGAGTCGAACAAGAATGTTCGACAAGCCCCCCCCCCCTCTCTCCCCCAAAGAGGGGAAAAAAAACATGTTCTCAACTCATGTTGTATTCTTGCTCCTTGTAATTTTATATATATCTGTATTA
Organism: Sphagnum contortum; assembly: GCA_963920785.1. Taxonomy (NCBI): domain Eukaryota; kingdom Viridiplantae; phylum Streptophyta; class Sphagnopsida; order Sphagnales; family Sphagnaceae; genus Sphagnum; species Sphagnum contortum. The sequence goes on along the minus strand of OY987291.1, from coordinate 9,073,216 downwards.
TGTATGTCCTTTGCCGCCAGTCGAAGCTTGAAAACTTTCGCCCCACACCCCCCACCTTTTTTTTTTTTTTTTTTTAAAAATAGCTTGACTTAACCACCACCCACCCACTCTCTCGCGTGATCCCGTGCGAGATGCCAAGGAGCTATAAGCGACAACCTAGAAGAAGAAGAAGGCGACAAAAGCAGCTATGCCACCAAAAAGAAAGAAAAATCTCCTCATTAACGTGTTCGTTCTTTCGTTCGTTCGTTAATTCGTTCTAGCGCGAATGCCTTCGCATCGTGTGGAGCCCCATGCTGTAAAGAGGAGTTTGGATCGTGAAAAGAATGAATTTCAGTTGGCAATGAGATCGAGATAGGTACCGTCGTCACCACCTCTCCTCTCTTCTTCCTAAGGAAAAACACAATCCCGCCAAGCAAAACCAAAACCAAAAACAAAACACAAAAAAAAAAAAAAAAAAAACCGAAACAAAACAAACACGAAAGCTCAACCCCCTATGTATATATCTATCTATCTATTCTAAAACCACATCGCCCTGCCCCCACCAGTGGTATCGTCGCGGGATTACTGTTGGTGTGCAACAGCCCAGCAGCAGAGCCTAGCAATGCGCGTCCGATTGCGAGACTGCGTGCCAAACAAGGCACGGAGCATTCACAGACGATTAAAAAAAAGCACCTCTAGCCTCCTCCTACTGTACTCACAAAAGCCCCATCTTTCCTTTCTTACTACCTAGTGACCACCCTACCTCCCTACCTACCTTGTTATATATGTAAATAGATACCTATCTCCCTACTTTACTTATCGTACCTACCTACCTATCTATCTAGTTTTGTGTAAGGACCTGTCAGAGTACTAGGAGGGAGGGAGGGCACCTTATTCAATCCCTAAGTTGCTGCTCCTGACTTGGGGGGAGCTCCTGACAGGACCTATCTTGCAATTCTGGGTGGGCCCTTACACATTTACATAAGGACCCCATCCACCCACAAAGGTTTTTTGTTAAATAAATATTTAATATATTAGTATTATTATTATTGGGGGGGGGGGGGGGGGGGCGGCCTTGTGATACATAAAACAATATTTTACCACCACAACTTGGCATGGCATTACAGGCCTTTGCATCAGCCCATTACCTGTCTCTGTCACCTCGGGTGGTCGCCTTATTCTCGCAAGCCCCTTCCCCACCCCCCCCCATCTGCAGGCCTTACCTACCACTACTACTGAATATAATCATTATATATATATATATCCATCTTACGTAGGTCTTATTAGTGGAATACAAACAACACCCTTTTTATTTCTGTGTGTATTTGAGGGATCTCCCCCAGCAGAAGAGCCCTAGGGCATTATGCCAGGGGGGAGCTCCCGCCAATTTTATATGTTCCCATGTTCCCATGGAAATATTTCTTTTCTACCAAATGAGAAAGAAAGGAGGAAATAAGAAGAGAATTAGTTGTTTACGTAAGGGGAGGTTTCTGTAGTAATGTGTTCTCCTGAGGTTTGGGAACACTCTCGGGCTCATACCTCTGAGTGTCCCTCCCACTCCCTTAGGAGAACGCACCTCATATGGGAACGTCCCCTACAACATAATTCACCAATAGAAGCATCACAAAACAATCAAAAGCCACATTCTTTGTTTTTTATCTATTTACTTACCTAGATATTTGTTTACATACCTACTTAAATTTATTTTTATTTTTTTACTTTATTTTAATGATCAGGTATACGGCTTCTTTTTTTTAATTACATGCTATTTGCTGACCTACCTACCTACCTATCCATATACTTGCCTTGTTTATTGAATGGTCAATTATACATCCATCTCAAATAGGTCCTAATGCAACTTAACGTGTGAGGTCAAATGCACATGTGAGGGATGTTCTCGAAATAAAGGGGCCTAGGATGAGATGAGGGGTTGAACTCGGCTATGACCTCATCCTAAACCCCTTATTGTGGGAATGCTCCCAGCTTGGGGCTTCATCCATCATAAAGTACCAGGCAAAGGCTATCATGAATCTAAACATCCGTAGGTCACCGGGCCTAGGAGGGGGGCTGATTCTTATACCTAATTCCAAAGATGTGCTCCAAAATTTCAGTGTTTTCTTTTTTGATGGATGAATTTTTGCACTTGAGGATGACCCCAAAAAAAGTCCAGAGTGACAGGGTACCAAATTTTTAAATTAAATTTGAAAAAAAAAAAAAAAAAAAAAACCAACAACAACAACAACAACAATGCCAGCTCCAAATATACTAAGGAAATTTCTTAGAGTGTCTTTTACAATGAAAAAAGGATCCATTTTATTTTTCAAACCTGCTTGACTAGCAAGGTTTTGTTGGGCATCAAGCAGTGTTCTTTTCTAGGGATTTTTTTTGTCATAAATGCAAAAAAAATTGAGAGCTTTTGGGGGCCTTCTGATCATCAAATTTTGAAAATTAAATAAATAAATAAATAAATAAATAAACATTTGTCACTACATAGGTTCCAGCAGGTAGCCAACAATATGATTAAATGTGTTTACTTTCATTTTTGTTGTTGATAGCCAAATTTGGCTAAATCCTCGTACGAATAATTGCCACTGGGACTGCATAGCAAAATTGAAAACTAAAGGCACTGGTGGACCTGAGTCCCCTCTCCAGTCATTATTAACTTAACTGTAGAGAAAAACGGTTAGCCATGTACTTGGACTACTTTTTGGTATTCTTGGCATACTAGAGGTGAGGTGATATTTGGCCATGTTATATAAATATTTTTTTAAAAGTGAAGAAATATCACTTTATGTTTTGGAGGTGATTGGTTTTTTAAAAAAATTGGAATGTGAATGTGAATATTAGTATTGGTTGACATGTTCTCATGAAAGATTATTCTAAAAGTTTCGGGGAGTGGGCCATGAGTTTCAAATCATTTGTGTGGGACCTTGAGGGCTAGGTTGAGAAGTATATTTAAACCATATTTCCTTGAGACAATATAAGAGCTTGAATTTAAAAGTTTATGTATATGAACTTCAGGGGAGGAAAAAAAAGAAAAAGACTTTTGATTTTTTTGTATCTATTGAACTTTCAAGTGTTTATCTGGTGAATGAATGTATCATCATGGCAAATTATCTTTCGACATTCAATCATAAGGAAGCTTATTAGTCATCTCTTTCACACTCTAAAGGTGCATTCACAATTGGTGTTATGGACTCTAAGGTTGAGTTCCCTAACACCATGCTAGCCATTTATTTAGCACTTAAACCTAGTTACCATGAAATTTTTATGTTAAGCTAACATTCACTTAACATTAAGCTATGGCCCATTTAACAATGGGCGCCACCTGAGATGCCACCTAGATTATCATTTAATATTGACTTAACATCAAGTGTGAACGCACCATAAGAGCAACTTCAACAATGCACTCTATTCTTTTAGATGATATCAATATTTATCATTCAAAATTAGTGTTAATGTTTGTCCTTCTCTCCCCCATAAACATCAAATATTGGATAATATACACCAAAGGAGCATTTATATGTCACATGGGCAAATCACCATGGCCAATCAATCGTCAATGTGTGGCCAATCATTAGTGTCAAACAACTCAAAGCAATCCACTATAGAAGCACAAAGTTTGCAAGAGCAAATCCATTTTCACACCACTATGGCACTCATATTTCATCCAACATTTGGTGTGCAAGCCCTTTTATTATTGTTGTCCAAGATATGTTATTCGAAGATCAAGATGGAGTTGGAATGCATGAAATTATCTAATCACTTCAAAAGAGCTTGTAACACCTATTATAAAATGCTAAAGAAAGCAAAGTTATTTCTCGAAGAAATTATTTTCACCCAATGATTGTCTAATAAGAAATATATATTAGGTCTCATGGATGCGATGTTTCTAGAGTTTTCATATTCTTTTTGCTTATGTTACACATGTAAAGATTGCAAATTTTATAGAAAATCCATGGGACGATTTGTGTGCAAACTTTGGAATAAAGTTTGATGTTCATCATTTTTCATATGAGGCATCGCTTATGTAAGTTGAAATGTATGAAGGCAAATTTGTTCACACACATGCCAATCAACTTCAAAAACTTCGAGATCAATTCATCAATAGTGGCCTTCATGTTTCTTATGAAGATGTAAGAAATAATCTTTTAATAGCTTACCATCTTCTTATTACATTCTCTTATTATGTTTCGATATGACTATTCATTTAATATTTAGTGATGAATCAATTATTATTAAAGGAATTTGACATAAGAGAGGAGCCTACAACAAAAAGTTTGTCTAATGCTAGGTGTGAAAGCAAAGCCTCAATAAAAGCCATGTCAAAAAGCCATGTCAATGAAGTTAATTAGAAACAAGCTTTGAAAAAAAGTTAATTTTTTTTTCTATTAAGGTTATTTTGAATGTGCTGGATTCAAATAATGTATTCATCATGTCAAAATTAAAGTTTTTTCATATATAAGTACCATAAGCAATCTAAATGTCATCATATTGGCATTATCTTTAGAAATTGCAATTAAATGTTTAGTGCACTAACCTTGTTTCATTTGAATTACAAAATAAACATTTTTGTATTTTCAAAAGTTTGGTTGGAATTCTAAAATTTTAGAATGTTGCCACACATTGGTAAGTTTCATTGACCTTTTAGGTGAAGGTATTGACTATGAACAATGGAATATTGAGTGAAAACACACTACATTATTCATAAAATGTTGTCCCAAGGCAATTTTTGCAAGATTTTGGGATTTGTAATTAGTCATGTGATTAAAATATAATCAATTAAAATGAAAAAGGATTCAACATTACAATGTTATATATAATATAATCACATTGTATGAATTTCATGATAGTTTTTGAATAGTCATAACATAATGAACTTTTAAAGGAATACCCATAAACTTGTAACAATCCATAATTAATGAATATGGACTCCATGCACTTTCATATAATTTTTTTAATGAGTAAAAAACTCATTGGTAATCTGATGTAATAACATTGACACCAAATAGGACTTTTTGGAAGGGTTTTGGTGACCAAAAATTTCTATGTACCTTGAACTATGGTTTTTATTTATTAATTCTTTTACTTAATGAAAATAATAGTTTAGAAACTCGTCTTTCAAATTTAAATTTTCCATAAGGTAAAGTAGGGTTGCAATTTTTTATAATAAATTTCAAATGATAACTTGTAAAATGACTTGTGTGATTCAAGGTGTCCTACTTTCACACTACTTTTGTGGTGTTAATTTATTCAAATATGGACTTCCATATGTGCCTAAAAGTGTTACACTTTAATGTGCTTTCACCCTTAGTACTTCATTTAACTTTTTAAAATTTTCACCAATGTGTGATTATAATTTTAAACTAAAAAAGTGACAAGGTTCATCAGGCTTGGCAATGATTCAAAACATGAACAATTAATAAAGATAAAATATTTTGGAAGTGATAATATATTGATTTCATGTTCAACACTGTAAAAATAAATGCACCGATCCTTAAAACCACCAATAATATGTATGAATTATTTATCATGAAACTTACAATGAATTTCAACAAGATAAGTTTCATGAAAAAAATTCAACAAGGTAAAAAAAAATTATCGTTTCTAAGTTGGACACAAAACAAATTGATAATTTGCAAAATAAAAATTTAACATGAATGATTTGGATAGTTTGGCATTAATCAATTTAATATAATAACCATGAATGAGAATTTCAAAGATTCAAATGCACTTTTCATCTTGGGCTACCAATCAAAATACCCACCCTTTGAAATAAAATGAATAAAAAAGGTAAATATTCACACTAATGAAATTTTGATAAATCTACTAAAACATTATGGATCACAAACAAAAGATGAGTAAACCAAATTGGAATGGTTTAAACCTTATTAAGATCTATGCAAATGCCATCACCATAGAATTCCAATTCACTAGTTTGAAGTCACCTTTTGAAATTTATGTGGTTTTTCTTCATTTAACTTCTTTGAAAAAGTTATACATGATATTCAAGTTTTTCCATGTTCAAAATGTTGTCCTCCATTCATTATTTCTTGAATACATACCAAAGTATAAACATCATGGAATTTGATTGTGGTGTACATCTTCGTGCATGATCCACTATTAAAAAAAATGATGGTCCTAGTTTGAATTCTTATGATGAATCTATTAAAGTCACAGCAATGAATGCATAGTTCCTCAAACTTTGCACCTTTCATTTTTAATTGGACACTTAAAATATTAAATCACAATTTCATAGTCTTTTGTTTTTAAATTTAAATGGCCTTCTAAAAGATGTGGTGTAAAGTTTGTGGGGTTTTTTTAATGATATTAATGAAAAGTTTGAATCATTTTTTGGTGGTCTTTTTAATGGTTACCATTTGTGTTTTATGTTGATATTGAACACATCCATGAAGTGAATATTTTGAGTTTGTGAAGGAAGTTCCCTTAAATTTGTTTCATCTATTGATATTGTCATTCTTGATGTGTTTGGTTGGGATTTGTGATAAACACCATTTGGTCATTTGTTATGTTCTCCCATAATTTGCACATATGGGTGTTATATGTGGACAAGGAGGAGAAAGGTGTTTGGGATTTTCACACACAAAATATAATTGATGCGTTGACTACTTCATGGTTGGATGTGTTGTTTTCCTTTATGTTGTGACCAATGTTTTCATCATGTTCAATGTTGTTTTTAATGGTGGTATTGTGGTAATTCCATAAATTGGAACTACTATTTATTTGGTACCCATTGTTGGTTTATGGGAATTTTTAGAGCAACATTCCCTTTTTAAAAACATTGCATCCCTTCTTCTCCTCAAATGTTGAAACATGGCAACAAGGTTGACCCATTCATTTTCTAGTGGCATGCCAAAACTTACCCATAACTGACTTTTTAAAGTTCAAAAGAATGTGAATTTTAAAGCATTATTTGGAATATCCAACTTCATTGCCATTGCATCCTAAATGCTAGTACAAGGTTGAAAAGGTATGTTGTCAGCATGTCCCCATGATTGTTACATTGTTTGTAACAAATTTTTTTTTTTTGAATTCCCATTTGTTTAACCAACTTTGTTAACTTAAGGATGTCAATTTCCTTCATTGTGATTTTTGAAAAAACCTAATGGCAAATGCCACTATTTAACATCATAACATTGTTTGGTGACGCAACCATTAGTGTTACTGCCACGTGCATCATGAATGGCAATGGGAATACACATCAATTGAATATTGTAAATAAGCTCAAACAAGGGGCTTGACAATTTATTGTTTTCATGGTGGTAACGTCGAGAAAGAAGAAATAGACTACAAAAAAGAATATTACTCAGTTGCTATTATATTATAACTATTTTAAAATAGTTAATAATGTTTTACATGAGAGGTGCACACAACAAGGCTCCTACGACAATAATTTTCTTTTTCCACACAATTTTTTTTCAACTTCTTAATCCCTTGTCTAAAACAAAAGAATAAGACATTGCCAATCAAATAAAAAACATTAAGTCCGAAAGTGATAATTATGCCCTACAATATAATTACCATCCTTTTAAGCTACTAGAATCAACATCATTTTATGGAATATAAATAAATATAAACAAACTAAGGAAACAAAATGGAAATAACAAGTCTAGGAACAAAAATTCAGCCTTGTAGCAAAATTATCATCTAAGCAATGACCTCAAACTTAACAGAACAAAGAAAGATGAGAAAAATAGATGCAAGGGGGTATTTTCTTACCTACCTTTTGTTGCCTCCCTTCCTACCTTCCCATTGTGATGGTAACACCTCTTTTGCTTTCAACCTTGTTCTTGCCATTATTTGTCAAATATAATACATTTAAAAGTTAACCAACTAAAGACAAAAATAAATAAGATCCATCTTTCAGATTAAGCCCTCATGGCATGAAAAGATGATACAAATGGTGGGCTCCCCTTCATGGTGGCACAATACAATGAATAATAGAAAGTACAAAAAGAAAAGGGGAAAAAAAATGTACAAAGGAAAAAAGAAGACATTAAAATATATAAATAGGGGAGAGGGGGGGGGGGGGGGGATATTTTCACCTCCTAAAATTCATTCAAAACCCCATCTATCTTCGTGAAAATTGTTAAGTTCCCCTTCTTTAAATCTTTCACCAAATTATTAACTCTTACATTCTAGGCAACTAATTAATCAACTATCACCTTCTAGAAAGTTAATTGGTTAACCTCCTACCTACCTTTCTAAGAAACTCATAGGGCTAATGGGCATCACCTCCATAGATGGAAACAATAAATCAATTTACTATCAATAATTTAAAACTACCAAGTTGCCCCTTTAGTTACATTAATCCCCTTAGGTTGAAGGTAAAAACTAACCATCCATTCACAAATGTGTATTGTAAATATTGTGGTTGATCCATATTTAAACAATGTACTCCTTTTTTTAAACTTATGAATTGATCATTCACACTCGGCCATATAAATGTTCATACATTGTTAACTATTTTGATCAACAAATTTGATGCATCAAAATTAGTTGATGAATATTGTTCTTAATTTGTTCCACATTGTGAATGTATCATGTGGTTGGTGATCATACCATTGAAGTTCCAAATCACACAATTGCAAAAACATGATCTTTCATTCAAGTTTGGTCCTAGTGTTCTTTATGAAACAAGCAATCGTGAACTTTAAAATGCATGTATTTCAATTTGACCTAAAAAATTGCAGTGCAATGACATTGCACAATCATTTGTTTGATGCGCTTACCCCCCAATAGTAATTCAAATGTTTTGGATTAATTACGTTCTCAAATTGATTATGTTGGAACAATGTCTATGTTCGAATGGTTGAAGGGGTGAAATGAGGAGTTAGCTTTCAAACATTACAACTTAGCATGAGGTTTTTTTTTGTATGGTATGTTAGTTTTCTCAATAAACAATTTTAAAGATTGTTTTATCATGCTTATCCAAATCCACACAAATTCACACTACTTTCCATAGGTTTGATACACATTTATGAATGCACCATATATGAATATTATTCAAAGCAAATCTATGAATGTAATGTTAGAATGTGATTTTTTTATGTTCACTTCATCAAAATCATAAACAAACAACATCCATCACAAAAGTGGTTTGACTATAATTAATAATTTGACTTACTACTAAGTAAAACCTTGAAAATAAGTGGAAATGGGAAACGTTGGATGAAAGTTTGAAGGCATGTTTATTTTACAATGCTTCCCAAAGTGATTTACTTTAATTAGAAGGCAATCAAGTGCACACCATTTTCACTTACAAAATAAACCAATTTTTTTTGTGGAGTTGTAAAATCCAATGAATTATCAAAGTGAATCCTCATAAAACATGTTTGTCACATGCTAAGGTTTCCACTTTCAACCTTAAAACTAAAAATTATAAAGTATTGCTAATTATTACATAAAAAAAAGGGTCCATTCAAGTCGGGGTTCCATTTTCTTGAATAAATATTTTTGGATTTTTTCCACTAGTATTTACAAATATAGTCTAAATGGGCCAATTTTAAGTGAGGAAAAAATGAATAGTTGAAATTAAAATAATTCATATGGTGATGTTGATTTTTCATATGCATGTTGTTTTTCACCAATACTTTGGTTTTAAATCGAAACGAATAGTAAAAAACGATTTAACATGCTTTTGTAAACAAAAAACAATTACATTGATTTTTTTTGCACATGTGACTTACACTTGGAGCTAGAAATTTGAATTTAATGAATTAGAGAACTAGCCAAATGGTAAAAAACAAAAACCTTTTCCCTAGTGCAATCCTTTGGTTCAAAATTTCAAGCCTTTAAAATCTTGACATGATTTTTTTTAATCAAATTCATCCAATGAGCATGTGCTTGCATAAAGGGAAATAAATCTTTGTTGTACAAAAAATCTGAAATTCATTGCATGATTTTATAACATTTCAAATTGCATTCCTTTATAAAATATTGTAATATTGACAATTAACCCTAAATTGATTAAGGAATCAAAAGGAATTTTACACAACATCCAATACATTATTAAGTATTTATTATTTATTATTTCAATATTTGAATTGTAGGATCACAATCCAATATATTATATTTGTAATATATTAAACATTATGAATATCCACAAAAACAATTGTAGTTCTATTTTGAATATAGATTCATATCTAAGACCTGAACCTTGAATGAACCCAAATACACTCAAATTATTTTCTCATTCGAGTGCCATTATTTAATTTTATGCACAATGTATGAAATTTATCCATCTCTACATACCTTTTGTCCACAATGTCTTATTACGAAAGCTAGATTATGAAGTTTATTTAAATGATCAACCTTCTAGCTTATGGGGAAGTTTTGAAAAGCTTTCCCTTGCATACTAATGAAATGTTTTTGGCAACATACTAAGGGAAAGGTTCTTTTATGTTCCTATATGGTTTCCAACAATCCAACATTTTTATTGTAGATCTCAAAATTATTCCTATTCGTGTCTATGCAAGTGTGTAAAGGAAAGGGGTTAGGTTATTTCAGTAGTAATAACATGGAGATGAAAAGGCACGAATTAATCTCGCCTTTCATATCCATGTAGGTGGGTAGGGCAAAGGAGTGAGGTAGTTAGGCTTGGAAGACATAGGTTCTAATGACATAAACATACATATATCATTTAAGAAATCATGATGGTGTCAAATTGATCCTCCTCAATGTAACCAATAATCAATATAACAAATATTAATTTAGAATATAATTTTAACATTTTCATGTTTAATAATATCTTCATTGAATACATATATATTGAATCCTATATATTAATTCACTAAGTCTGTCTGTGCGTATGTTTGTGACCATTGGTCTATCTGTGACCCCTTTAGGTTTTAGCTTTTACGTCTAGTCCGTTAGATACGTTCTCATCACCGTCCAATCTCTGACTGTTGAGTGACTAAAAACGAAAGTTAGTATGCAAATTGTCAAAGGGACTCACCACTTCGTAACTCTTCCTTTTATCTTACGTCTGATCGGGAATTGACCGTTAGATGCTGATCACCTACAACCGAACGTTCTCATCACCGTCCAATCTCTGTCGGATGAATGACCGAACACGTAATTGTCATACGCTTCAATTTGGGCCTTTTCTGGTGATTTTTTTTTTCATTTTTCTAGTTTTCATTACAAAATTGGAGCCGAATACCGAAAGTTGAAGCCTATAAGTGGTCTGGTGTCTTTTGGGGAGGTTTCGTAGGCTGCCAAATGGGGGGAACACCTATTAATTATGGACGTCTATTATTACCACACAACATAAAACTTGGCTTCAAGTGCTGGAATATGTCAAAAAACTTGGTGCCTTGGAGACACAGGTTACCACTAGTACATATTAATTTAAAATGTTTCATTCCATCACATAATATATCCTCTTTGCATTGATATTGGGTTTTTTTTGTTCCTTTAATTTTGTCATGGTAGCAGTATAGTTTATTTGTAATTGTAGGCCATTTATGTTTGATTTTATTAAATTTGTTACAATTTTGTGCACATGACATGTATTTATTTATTTATTCATTTATTTATTTGTTGTTATACATTGTTGTTTTGCATTTTTTTTGTTTATGTTAAAGCGTTTTATGTTTTGACATATCATACTTCTCATATTTAGGATCAATTAATAAAAATAAATGGGCAAAAGGATTCTATCTAAGTAATAGATTTTTTAAAAAGGTGGTTGGCATTGCTCAAATTTTTTATATAACTTGTAGCACTCAAAAGACTTAAATGATTTGTGATATTTTAGATATGGGCATGTATTTTCTATCTTTAACTTGTTAATTGAATGATCAATCATGTTTTTAAAATCATGAATTCGAATAAAGATAATGTCCTAAATGTTTGTTGGTTCTTATACAAACATGACCATAATTTGTGTTGTGTTCCACACAAATTGAAGTTTTCTAACAAATAAGGTTTTCAAGTTGGTACATACAAATTCATGTGATCTTACAATAATTCAATTTCATAGAAATGTAAACTTTATTGATGATTTCATTTTTAATTTTAAATCTTCTCAAGAGAAGAAGGCATTTTGTTGCCATGAGGGCATATTTTGGAAGGGGAGGGAGAAGGGGGATAACCACTGGTTATAATCTAACAGATTTTGATCAAAAGCTTCTTGATATAAGGTCGTGTTAGCAACTACGAAAATGTAGGTATGTATGTTTCCTAAACCAAATCAAAATGATTATTTGTGTTACATGTTTTCTTTTGGAAATTACTTGTTTTGATATCTCATCCATGTCATTGAAGTAATGAATGTGGCACTTTTATTCACCTATGTTAATTTTGTTAATATTTTCATTAATGAAATTCATTTCAATTATCGTGTAGATTTCTTCACAATGTATTCATCCATGTGCTATGATTCATGTGTGTCATTGATTTCAAGGATATATGTTAATTGTAGCTTTCTTTTTATCCATGTGATCATCATTTCACCTATACGACCAATTGCATTTGTGTGATTAATCAATTCACGAACATAATTTCATCCATGCATAACAAAATTCATTTGTCCATTGGAAATTCCATCCAAAATAGAATTTCATTAGTGTGACAACATTCATATACAAATGCATCTCCATCATCAACTTCATCCACAAACAATGTTAAGTATAAATTCATTATTATATTTATCTAAGGTTATGCTTCATCCACGTTGTCACCAACTTTCTTTCTTTCTTTCTTTCTCCTCTTCCACTTTCACAATGCCTTAAATTCTTTGTTTTTTCCCCTTCCTTTCCACTTTGCCCTTTTTTACCTTCCATTTCACCATTTGTATGTTTCCTTTCCCATGGTAGGCCGTAGTCATGCGATTGGAACTCTTTTTGTCTTCGTTCAAGCTCAAGCATTTCATTTTCACTTCACAATTGAAAGGTGAGTTAATAATTTATAATTCACAAAAGCACATCAAATTGAAAAAGCAATAATTACACGGATTTCCAAAGGAAAGGGAGGTTGGTAGAAGGGGAAGGTAATGTAGGCCTCACACAAACAAACATAATTAATTTCATTATATAGGGCTTTGGGGTTAAAGATTTTTTTCATAATGATGTGTATCAAAACCTTATCTACTATTTTCATGATTAAAAAGCCAACAAAAATCAAAAATTGAAACTTTCGGGGGAATTAGGGGTGTGCTCTTGATATTGTTGGAAAGCCCTTGGTGAAAATGAGAACCACCTTCCAACGCCCTTCATGAATATGGGTGCACTAAGGTGGTTCCATATAAGTTTCAGACCCATGTGTAAGAGTAGTGATTTTCTTACTAGTGAATTTTTGTCAAAATTTAACTTGAAAAAACACGATTTCCACCTATGCAAAGGATTTTTTCTTGCAAAAATGAAACAAATTTAACATATTTTTAATCTAAATATTCAAATTTCTGCATATCTAGCCAAATTTGGCTCTTTTTAATGGATGCTAGCCACTTGCATACATCACAAAATTGGCAAATAAAAACACATTGTGCAAGAGTCATTGAACTTTGAGTCAAAATAAAATTGAATTTCACACAAAACATATTAGTTTATAAAATTACATTACAATATGAGCTCAAGGCCCAAGCAACACTTGGGATCTAAAGGAGAACCCTTATTACTAGGAACCACAAAATGAATGCATACATTTGATTGATCTAATGAGTTAATGAAGGGCCATATTCAGGGTTTTATTTTGCAATTTTGGTGAGG